>CM045912.1:14942509-14960108 GCA_025169955.1 Salix arbutifolia | reverse complement strand
CATGGTTGTATTGTAACTAATGTGGCTTTGACATCTAAAATTACTTTCCATAGATAGCAGATAAATGATGCAAATATATATAAATAAACAAAATGTGAAACTTTGATCAAGCATATCAACTTGTTACATCCCTCAAATTATAACAGGACATGCACATTTTATGAATTGTGGATCTTCCAATGCCATTTTGCTAGATGATTTCAAAACTTCTTAATGTAAAATTCAAGTAGTTCGGAAAGGCAATACAAGTCACTGCCAACACTCCTCTGGATACAAAGGGGACAAGAAAAAATAGCATGCACTAATAGGAGATTAAAATTTTTAGCAACTTCACCTTCAAATATGGTTATGAACTCAAAATTAGCACAATTCCATTACAGGGCCAAATCTTAGGCAATGATCATTCAACAAAAAATTACTAACTCGCTTCTCTAAGATTTCAGAATCTTATACGGACTAAAATTTCACTAAAATACTTTCATTGATAGAAACTTGAACATATGCATCTTTTGACAAGGTATGTTTGTCCAATGTACATCGCACAATCTTCATTAATTTGACAAAAAAAAAAAACAGAAAATTTACAAATTTTATAAATTATAAAATGATATGCATTTTGATTACTATATTGCAATATTTTGTATTTGCATCTATGTATGTATTTTTTTTCCTTATAATAGGGGGGTGATGTATTTTTTTCTTCCAGTAATCTAAGTGGGCATATTAAATTTGAGAATCAGGAAAATTAAAATCATACATGCAATCCAAAAACAGAAATAGCACTTACACAACTGGACCTCTACTAGAACATCATCTAGCTTCTGTCACCAGAAATGGAAAAACAATCCCCCTTCCCTTACGTCACTCAATTTTCTTTTAATCAGACAGTAATTATTTCCCCAAAATTACCAGTAACAACCACAAAATTACGCTAAAACAAAAGAGCCCAAGTTGAGATTTTAGGTTCAAAACAAAGCAAATCCAAAAAGAAACTTTACAGACAAGATCCATACTTACACTTGCAATTCACTTGAGAAAAAAAAGAAAAAATGGAGGGCCGAAATTCCAAAAGAAGAAAAATTACCGTAGCCATCCTCGACAAGAAAATTAAAGGTATGGTGGTCACAATTGTAAGTGAACTTGTCATTAGAAGAAGGGAGTTTTTGAAGGCATTGAGTTGCGATCGCCGGAAAGTTGCCAGTGAACTCAGTGTACTCGGCTAAAATCATTGTCCCTCGTGCCACGAAGCTGTATATAAACGATTCCTGACTCATTTCTTGAGTTAATAGTGCTCTGAGTCAGCTCGGGTAGAGAGACAAAGATTTGCTAAAACGGAATTATTTTCAGACAGGAGAGAGAGAGAGAGAGAGTTCTGGTTCTACGTTAAGCGTGTTTTATTAGGCCGTGTTTGGTTTGTGTTTTTCTTTGGTGCGAAGAAAGAATTCTCTTAAATTATTTTGCACGTAAACGGCGGCGTATTTTGCAAGGTGTGTTATAGTTCATGGCAAAGGTTTTTAGTTCCGTTCCGTTGCACCTGAAATGTCTAGTTAGTACATTTTGTTCTAATTTAAAAAATAGAATAAATTGGAATAAATTTTATCTCACTTGATCTATTCCAAAATTTCTGCTCAGAACATTCCATTTTTATTTTACCTGTTCTGTTTTGGATAAATAACACTTTTTAAAATAATAAATAGCTTTACAAAATCATTATATCTCTTAATCGGACCATTAAATTGAGATGAAATTTTATGAAGAGTCTCTTGATATATTTATATAGATTATGTTAAAACTTCAAAATAATAAGAGAATGTAACGACCTTGCAAGATTGATGGTGATATTCTTGTAATATTATTCAGGTTCATAAGTTTTTCATAAAATCATTTTATTGTGTTTTTTATATTTTTTTTAATTTTATTATTCAACAACGAGTTTATTACGAATTGAACTTTATAATTTGTTTTATTTAAGATTATCATAGTCTTATAATGTAGGTCACACATTTGGAAGAATAACCTAGGTTTACCCAAGTTGATCAAATATATTGTCATTTCAATATTTTTTTTATGATGTTAACTTGATTTTTTTAGTTAAACTATATTTTTTTTTTATCAATTTCGCATTATATCTTTGAACTCATCAAGTCGATCGAGTTATATGAGTTCAACTCTTATTTTTTTACTTATATTTGAAATTCAAATTGTACAGCTCTAAATAATTTTATTTTTTATTTGAACTAAATTTTTTTGTTTAATTAATATATTTAATTATATATATAAATATAAATAGTATAATTCTGGAAAAAAATGCTAAAATATTTTGAAACCAAAATATTTTATTTCAATTAAAAAAAACATCAACCAAAACAGAATTGATAACCTTAGTCCATGAAGACCGGTATTAAATTAGACTCTTTCAACATGCTAAAATATTGCTCTTTCAAATAATAATAATAATAATAATGATAATCCATTTGTATTTTCTTTTCAATACGCTATCTACTTGATGAAAAATGTTTAGACTCTTATGTAAATAACTTGTGACATAATAACTTGTGACATAATAACTTGTGACTCTCTTAAGTCATGCAAGAATGATAAAAATAAGCAACGTTATTTCACAAGGAAAAAAATGGGTTGAAAATATTTTCAAATTTTTATATTTGTGTCTTTGATTCATATATATATATATATATATATATATATATATAATATTTTCAAATTTTTATATTTGTGTGTCTTTGATTCATATATATATATATATATATATTAGGTTTTTCAAACTTTTAATTTTTTTGAATTATTTTCCCCCCATTAAATTGCATTAATTATTTGATTATGAATATGTTAAATTAATATATAACATGTTGATATTACACTAAAAGCTAAATGAGGTCGCCCTTTCATTGTAGCAAATTATTGTAGCTCTAGACTTAGATTACTGTGGATTATAATAGTGATATTATTTTTTGATTAAAAGTTTGGAGGAAATCGAATGTAGACGGGATGCAGCTCAAATGGTAAGGTGCTCGCTTTGAATGCGGGAGGAACAGGGTTCGATCCTTTATCTCATAGATTCTTTAAAATGCTACACCACATCTCTTTTTTATATATCCTAGCCAATGTCCCCGCGGCTCGTCGCGGGCAGCACCATATTTTTTTTAATTCAAAAAAATATTAATTATGTGTGTTTTTTTATTAAGAAATAAATTTAATCAAAATAATAAATTTATGCAAAATTAATGTGAATTGCAAGTTTTCTATAAAATATATGAATTTTAAATTGATATAAATTTATTTGTTTAGTGGGTTTTAACAAAATAACCAGCATAAAATTATCATCATCATAAAAAAACAAGAATATTCAGATATTTGAATTATTGAATTCATTGTATCAATATTAGTTCATTTTATAATTCAATTTAAATAACATTTTAAAAATATATAAATTATGAAAAGACCTGTAATAATCAAATAACAAATAAGTAGTTAATTTTCTATCCACAAAAGATGAAAACATATATTGAAAATCCATCCCTACATTACCGTCATTTTCATTACTATAACAGTTCAAATTATTATCAACATTACTATCCAAACAATTAAAATAATTAAATTTCCCCGAAAAATTAAAAAAAAAATTAAAACATTTTAACAATAAAATAATAAAAAATAATCATTAAAATTATCATTATTATTGCGCAAACAATAAAATCATAAAATTATCTGATCCGAAAAACAAATAAAATAACAGAAAACACAAAAAAAGAACAAAGGGAAAAAAAGAGCAATATTAATTTAAAATTATCACCAACATGAATTAAAATTTCAGAAAGAAATCAAATAAAAATAAAATCCTGACAAAAAAAATAAAAAAAAAATCTAAAGACATTAAGATACTCATAAACTTATGACACGAAACTTAGCCTATATATATATATATATATATATCAACCTGATTTACTGTTAACGTGAACAGTAAAATCAACTCCTTCAAGATTTTTTTTTTTACAGTTGTAACTTGTTGCATTTTACTATTATATCTCCCGTGAGATGTCTATCGCTGGGGTGGCACTGCCACGTTATTGTGCTGTAGTTTCCAGACCTTTAGCCTACTTCCTTAACAACAAAAAAAAGAAAATAATCTCAAAGCTGCTGAGAGTGGGATTCGAGCCCATACCCTTTCTATTAACACTGCTCGCCTTAGCCAATTCGATTACCTGAACATCTTGTTCATTGTTAATGACAACATATATTAATAGTAATGTTTACTGTGGATTCGCATAGTAAAACCGGGACGCATTTTATTAACAACGAGCCATAAACCCGCGCTCCGTTGCAGGGATTAATTTTTTTTTGTCTAGTTTTAATGCATATAATTTTGTATTTTGGTTTTTATTTTTTTATTTAGTTTCTAAAAAAGTAAAATTACCGAGACACCCCACTAACAATTCTTGGTTTTTGTCTTATTTGAAGGTATTATGATTATTGTACTATGCACAGAAATGAAAAAAATTAAAAATACCTTTGATACCATGACATTATTTTAAATACATTTTACATAATCAAATAAATATATAAAAAACTAATATACATTTTTAAAAGTTGTACGATGTCGCACGCATCATCTGAAATGTGCATGAGCTCTGAAATTGACGTCGTGCCCACAACACCCGACAGAAAATATAATTAAAAATTGGTAAATTACCAATACACCCCTATAACCAACTCTTGGATTTTGTCTTATAGGGGGTATATACGTACTTATACAACTCGTGGTACGCATTAGCTGACCCGGACACCCCGATTATAAAAAAAGGGCCCGAGGATTAGTCATGGTGCGCTTAAGCTCACCCAAAGACCCCAGTTATAAAAAAATATATAAGTGAAAAAAAAAAAGTTTAAGTTGGCCCGGAGACACCGGTTATAAAAAAAATATATAAGTGAAAAAAAAATATAAACATGAAAGCACTGTAGCAATCCATATTGTTTTTTTTTTAAATCAGTCCAGGAATTAGTCGTGGTGCTCTTAAGCTGGATCAGAGACCCCGGTCACAAAAAAAAAGTGAACATAAAAAAGTATAAGGAAAAAAAATAATAAATTGGTCCGGGGATTAGTCGTGGTGCGTCCAGGCTGGCCTGGACATCCTGATTATCAAAAAACAAATTTCGTCCAGGGAGTGGTGGTGGCGCGCTTAAGCTTGTCCGGAGATCCTGGTTATAAAAAAAATATATAAGTGAAAAAAAAATATAAGCGTGAAAGAACTGTAGCAATCCATATTGTTTTTAAAAAAATTCGCTTCAGGAATTAGTCGTGGTGTGCTTAAGCTGACCCGAAAATCCTGGTTATAAAAAAATGTATAAGTGAACAAAAAAAAAGTATAAGAAAAAAAAGGAAAAAAAATATACCAGTGAGAAAGCACTTTAGAAGAAAAAAAAGTGGGTCTAGGGATTGTCGTGGTATGCATAAGTTGGCATGGACACCCTGATTATAAAAACAAATTAGATCTGGGGATTAATCATAGTGCTTTTAAGCTAGACCGGACACCCTAATTATAAAAAAAAGAAAAAATAAAAAAATAAATATAAGTAGAAAAAGAAAAAAAATATAAAAAAGTATAACAGGAAAAAAAATGTTTTGGGGAAAAAAACGAAAAAAAATTTAATAAGAAAAAAAATAAAAATAAAACATAATAAGGAAAAAAAACAAAAAAAGACAAAAAAGAAGAAGAAAAAAACAGGGAAAAAACATTGTAGCGGGAAAAGCATTGTTGCAATCAACAATACTATGTGTGGATTGTGTCTAAAATCACTGTGGATTGCAGCAGTGTGGAGACGATTTTGGGCTTCATGATCCGGCGTGGTTTGTTTTTTTTTCTGGGGGTGTTTTCGGTTTTTGGCTCTTTTTTTTCACCTTTCCGCTTTTGTACAGTGCATTAACGAATCTGCCCCTCGAAAAAGACAAAATAGTGCACAGGGACGAGGAGCTCCGTCGGCTTTTCACACATTCAGTGCACAGTGTACCGATGAAAAAAACCCTCGATAACGACAAAATAATGCACAGTCAACGCCAACACGCCATGGAAGCGACGCGTGCGGTTCCAGGCGGCGGTCAAAAATTCCCTTCCGCCGGTGAATACGGTGCGCCTCCTGGTCCTCTATCTCCCGTCGCAGCGCGTGTTCGTCAGAGATGTCAGGGTAAACGGCGGGGGCTGGTTTTGTGGCGATTGTACGTTCTCTCTCTCCTGCGGGCCCAATGTCAGGTCCGTTCCCTCATGTATATAAGAAGTTCATTTCGGTACCTGAGGTTTGGATTTCGATTTTATTCTTGATTTCTTTAATTGAAAGTTTGATTGTTTCAATTGTGCCCTTCAATTAAAACTAATTATATAAAGCATTTTTAATTTCGGTCCCTAAACTTTTAATTTTCGATTTCTTTTTTGTTCCTGTAATTTTTTCGGTCCGGATGTTTTGATTTCTTTAATTTGGTCCTCCAATTAAAATTCTTAATATATACAACTTTTCATTTCAGTCCCACTTCTTCTAATTTTTTGATATAATAACAACAATTACCATTATTATTATTTCATGATTTATTTTGGTCCCAAGATTTTATTTTTTTTCAGTTTTATCCTTCAATTGGAATTAATTATATATGTTATTTTTCATTTTGGTCCTTATTCTTTGAATATTTTATTTTATATTAATTCATTTGTTTTTTTTAATTCTTTGATAATGTATATTTTTAATTCATATTTATGCATTTATGCTCTTAGTTTTTTTAATTTTATTTTATTTTTAATCGGTTCAATCCTTAAATTTCAATTTATGTTGGTATTCATTTGAAAATAAATATTGCATATTTTTTCCCTTTATTCATTTTTTTATTTGTTCTTTGGATTAGATGATTTTTATGATTTTGCTATTTACACAATGATATTGATAATTTCAGCGATTATTTTTTATTTGTTTTTTTTGAAATCTTTTGGTTTTTTTTAATGATTTTTTAGTGCAATTTAATTGTTTTGATTTTTTTGATAGTAATGTGAATAATAATTTTAACTGTTATAGTCACGATAATGAAAATAACATAAAGATAGATTTTCAATTTATATTTTCATCTTTTTATTGATAGAGAATTGATTATTTATTTTTGTTATTTAATTATTGGAGGTTTTTTTTTTATATAATTCATTTAGTGTCTTCTTTTAATTCTTAGACAATGCTTATTTTTAATTCGTATTTATGCATCTATGCTTTTATTTTTATTTTCTATTTTTTACCCCGGGATGTTTTTCCTAATCGGTTCAATCCTGAAATTTTATTTTATATTGGTTTTCATTTTAGAATTAATATTGCTCCCTTTTTCCCTTTGTTCTTTTTTCTTCCTTTTGTTTTTTCTTCTTCTTTAGATTAGATTATTTTTATGATCTCAGTATTTACGCAATAATAATGATAATTTTGGTTATTGGTTTTTTATTGTTTTTTTATGAAAACTCTTTTCCTTTTCTTTTTTTGATTTCCCTGGGCAATTTAATTATTTTAATAGTAATGTTGATAAGAATTTTAGATGTTATAGCGATGATAATAAAAATAACATCAGGATGGATTTTCAATTGATGTTTCTGTCTTTTTGTCAACAAAAAATTAACTACTTATTTTTGTTATTTGATTATTACAGGTCTTTTCACAATTTATATTTTTTCTTTAATCTTAATTCATTCATTTATTCTTTCATAATAATAATAATAATAATAATAATAATAATGATAATGATAACAATAATGATAATAATAATAATAATAATAATATTTTAATTGTTTTTCTTGCTTCCTATTTTGTTCATGCTTTTTCTTTTTTTTCCTCGGTATAATTTGATAATTTTTATTATTTTAATAGTAACAACAATAATAAGTTTAGATTTTAAGACTTCGATGTTGCTATTGTTATAGTATTTTAAATTAATATTGCTTCCTTTTTCCCTTTATTTTTTTTAATTTGCTCTTTGTATTAAATGATTTTTATAATTTTACTATCTGCACAATAATAACGATGATTTTTGTGATTAATTTTTTATTTTTTTCTTATTAAAATATTTTGCTCTGTTTTTTAAATGTTAGTTCGCACTCTTTTGTGATCTTTCATGACGTAATATCTATATTCTAAAAGATATAATCTATGCTTGCGCAATAAACTCTACTTAAAATTTTTTACATTTTATCTCATAATCTATAACTTTTATTTAGTTATATCATATAAATTTATCGTTGTTGATTTAATTATGTTAAATTATATACACAAGAATTCCCGCGGCAACGCGCGGGCAATATAACTAGTATATAAAAAATGAAGTAAGTTTTTTTAAAATTTCTCAAATTAATTTAATCTTGATGTTCTGAAATACTTCAAACATAATAATTTGAAGAATAAATCTTGGAAAATAAAAAAAATGAATTTCTTTTTATAACGATAATGAAAGTGACAACGATAATATTGTTCGTAATGATTAGAATATTAATTATTTACAATAATTGTTATAATAAAAACTATAATAATTGTAATAATTTAACAATTATGATAATAACAATAAGAATAATAATCAAGATAATTTATTAATTGATGTTGTTTTTGTGAAAAATTGACTTCTGTAACTTTTTTTATGTATGATATTTTAGATCTAATATTACATTAATAAAAAATATACAAAGCTACACATAGACAAAACAAGTGATTTTTTTTTCTAATTATCTACAAAAAAATATATGAGCCACTTGCCCTGTGCTTTGCAGCAGACAAAACCAAATTTTTTAACATGTCATAAAATGTTAATGGTTCTTGATTGTTTTAAAAATGCATTTAAAATAGTGACATATTTCGATAATGAAAAATATTTTTTAAGTGACAAGACTTTCAATTATTTAGTTTTTTAATATATATTTTTATTATAAATAATGCATTTAAAATAATAAAAAATATTATTTTAAAGGTTTTTTGTCTTAAAAATAATTATATATTCTGATATTTGTTTAATATTAATACCTTAAAAAATAGAACAAATAACTAACAACTAAAGATTAACTATACATGCATAAGAGAGGGTTTTTCTTTCATTTCACACCACCAAAGGTGAATTTACACTATTTTTAACCAAAATTATATTTAATACAAAGATATATTCTAATAAAAATTACAAGTTAAAACTAAGAGTATAGATACATAAATATAAATAAATTATTTAGAATTATACCAAAATTACTGGAAAAAAAAGATCAAAACTAAATCAAGAAATAAAATAATTATTTATTTTTTCCTTCCAATTTTTTTTTATTTAATCCTTCGATTAAAATTATTGACATATTTTGTTTTCATTTCGGCCCATATACATTTAATTCTTTATTTTAATTCCTTTATTTTTTAGATATATTTCTAAATAGTTCCTATTTTTATCCATGTTTATACACACACACACACACACACTTAATTTTGGTTTTTAATTCTAATTATTTACTCTTTTGTTTAGGTTGTATTTCTTAGAAAAAATTAATTATTAGATTTTAGGTTATTTTTGTTAAAAAATCACTTTTACAACTTTTTTATGTATAATATTTCAAATATAATATTACATAAATAAAAAAAATAGGAGGCAATAGATAAATAAAATGGGTAGACAAATTTGCCCATGTTTTCTATATAATAAAAAAAAATACGAGGCACTTTCCCTGTGTTTCAATTACAATATTTTTTTTAGGTGAAAAAAAACTCATTTCTACCAGATTTTATTGATTATAACTTTACTAATTATTTATTAAGATAATCAATTACAATACATATAAAATCAATCAATTTTCTACATAAAAAAACTCGGCACATTGCACGGGCAAGTAATCTGGTATGTTACTATATTATAATGATCCTTAATGAAAGTGCCGGTTTTGAGATGGCACATGCGGTGTCATTAATTAATTTTTCACATGACTTTGTTTATTTTAGCGATCTTTATTGAAAATGACAGTTTTATATATGCTAATGATTGTGCTGAGCAGATGAACGTGCTATTTTAATTATGGAATATGAAATAAAAAGAATAATATCGATAAAATAAAATAAACTGAGATGAAAAACAACTAGAATAAGTAAATTGTTTCCCCTGTTTTTTTTTCTTCCAAAAAATCCGGTCTCCTTTATTTGACAGGAAGATAATCGATCGAGATTTTAATCCGAAAATGTATACGGGTCTAAGGATTATCTAACTACGACCAAAACACATCGAGCTTCATTGTTCAGAAACGGTGAAGCTCCTCTTTATTCTTCTTTCTTTTTTTTCAAACCATTTTTCCCATTTCTCTCTTTTGATTTTGCTAAAAAAATATTTCAAGAGGTCAAATAAACCATGTCGGAATTTTATTTTACATGGTTTAATTTTAAACAAATAATTAGATAGGAGGTTTTGTTTGTTAATTTTATTCTTGGATTTTTTTAATTTGTTGATCAGGTTATCCTTGAACTGGTCAAGTTAATAAAATTATGTCTGAATGATTCCTGTTAACGGTTACACAATCTCACCCACTGAAGAAGACAATTAAGGAGAAAATCAATCCAAGCATTGAGACAATATGCCATCACAACTAATTATGTAATGTTTTAATCTAGTATCTACTATATGATTGTATTGATATATGTAAAAAATATTATATTCAAGTCATGAATTTACAAAGAACTTCCACTTTGGTTCTCTGGATGGATGATGTATTATTTATTCTTATAATTTAATTTTTTTTTTCTAAAAGAGGATTATTTTGGAGAAATAAATTTGTCATAAGATTGGTTTAATAATAATAATAATAAAAAAGCATTATACATAATAATGGTTTAAACGATTTAGCCCATGAAAGTTAAATTGTTGGGAAAGTAACCATGCTTAATTTTTTTTTTTCACATCTCGAAATAAGGTTTTATAAATCACTTAGTTTTGGATGATAGATTAGATTTTTAATATACATATATATGTTAATAAGTAAAATATTTTGATATTTAAATGAATTTATTGAGTTTCAAAAATCCGTTAGAATATGTATTTTCTCTTTACTAATTATTATTTAACATGTGATTTAAATAGTATTGAATTATATATTAATTGCCAAAATTGTAAATATTTTACATATTGCTATTATAGATAATGAGTTATATTTACTATATTGAATAATAAAATACATATGTGTGTATGATGAGTCGAGTTTAGCTTATATTTAATAATATTGAAATCTAATTATTCAATGAATAAAATTCTTAAATATTCATATTAAACAGTAAGTATAAAAAAATTAGTTTGTTATATTACGATTGAAATAAATAAATAAAAATAACAATACATGATCTAAGGATATCATATAATCATAATTTAAGAAAACAAAAGGCATATTTTGATGATATGTGAACTTGATATATATAAAAGCAAAAACTATTAATTTAACATTTTTAAAATAAAACATTACAAAACCTTTCAACTTGAATGAAACTAAGATTCTTTTCGACAACTTTATACTTTTATTAATATTTTTATAATATGATAATAGGGTCCCCAGTTGGACCGGCAATTATAATACATTAATATATTTCAGCACTTGTGAGATGTTTCCCAACCCAGCAATTATTTGCCCTAACACAAAAGCTAACAGGTTGCGCATGGTGGTGTCAACATGGAAATGTGTATAAAATCATATTTGTAATATCCTTGAATTTTACCATCCATTATATGCCAGCTGCGCTAAGTTTTTTATGTAAGAAACTAATTATTTTTTTACATGCAATAATTAGCTATTTTAATATTTAATTAATAAAATTGTAATAGATAAATTCTATTAAAAATATTTTTTTTCATCTAAAAGTAACAGTGTAATCGAAACTAAGTGGTTCATATATTTTTTAATTGTAGATAACGTAGATAAATTTGTCTATCTATTTTGTTTATAAGTTGCTTTTTTTCCCAGTAATATTAGATCTGAAATATTATACAAAAAAATATAACTTTTCTTTTTTACAAAAACAACCTAAAATCCAAGAATTAAATTTCTCTAATAAATAAACTTAAACAAAAGATGATAAAATTAGAATTAAAAGCCATTTTTTTTATTTTATAAGATTTATTCCTCATATTATTATATTAAAAATATTTCAGAACACTAATATTAATTTGTTTTCTTCAAAAATCCTAGGTCATTTTTTTCTGTCTATATATATATTTTCAGGCGTTAATATCAAATAAATATTAAAATATATAATTAGTCTCACATATTTATAGAAAAAACTTAAAAATAATTATTATCATTATTTTGAATGCCTTATCTGGGCTTTTTTTATATAGAAAAATTATTGATTTTATCCATGTTGTAATTGATTATTTTAATATTTAATTACTAAAATTGTAATTAATATAATCTGTTAGAAATGAGTTTTTTATTTCACCTAAAAGTGATTGAATGTTACTATTGTTAAAACTGTTTTGATATTATTGTAAAATTGGAATAAAAAAAATTCTGTTAAAATACTGATTAACTGTTGTATATGCTTTATTTCTTTTATGAATTCTTTAATTAGCAAATAGTACAATGATAATCATTGAATTTTAGCACAGATGAGTGATTTGTTTTGTGTACCAAATAATTTGATTGATGATTTTGTTTTAACTACTTTAGTAATGATTTAATTGATAGATAGCAAAACCGCAATTGATCAAATCGACTAAAAATATATTATTTGTTTTTTTCAACAAAAATGCAAGACGTTAATATTAAATGAATATTATAATATATAATTAGTCTCACATATCTATAAGAAAAAAACATACAAATAATCATTATCATTATTTTGAATGACTTATCTATAGAATTAGAATTTCAACAGCTAACAATATTAACGAAAAAGCAATAAAAAAACTAAATAAATGACAAAACAAAAATAAATATAAGCAAATTTTAAAAAATTATATGACTTAAAGGATAAATAAAAAGAATTTAAAAAATAACAAAGAGAAAAAATAATAAATATCAATTTTAAAATGATCACCAACACAAATTAAATTTTAAAAAAAAACTTAATAACAATGGAAATGATAAAAATTGATGAGACCATAATTATTGTTAAAAAAATCCATAATTTTTTTATTCTATAAGATTTATTATTCATATTATTGTATTAAAAGTATTTCAGAGAAATGATAGTAATTTGTATTCCAAAGAAACCTATGTTATATATATATATATATATATATATATATATATATATATATATGACACTAATATTAAATAAATATAAAAAATATAGTTAGTATGACATATTTAAAAGAAAATAACAAATAATCATTATCATTAGTTTGAATGTCTTATTAGTAATAATTAAATAATTCAAGACCTAACAATATTAACAAAACAACAATTAAAAAACAAAATAAATGACATAATAAAAATAAATATTATTAGATGTTAGCAAATTATTTGACTTGAAAGAAAAAAAGAGAAATCATAATAATTATTAATTTTCAAATGATTACCAGCACATATTAAAATTTGAACATTAAATAAAAAAACTTAATAACATTGAAAATGAAGAAAAAATGAAAATAGAAACTAAGAGCATGTTTATATAAACATGGACATAAATATATATAAAAAAGTAAAGGAATTAAAAGTATAAGGGATAAAATGAAAAAAAAATATATAATAAATTTAATTTGAAGGAAAAAATTGAAATAAATCCAAACATTAATAACGATGAAATTAAATAATTTAAAACAAAATCTAAAATTAAAAAAATTAGGACCGAAATGAAATTGAAATATAAAATTAATTTGCATGGAGGGATAAAATTGAAAAAAATCAAACTTTGATACCGAAAATTTTAATGATTTATAATAAATTTGTATGGAAGGATAAAATTGAATTAAATCAAAACTTTGATACCAAAAATATTAAGGATTCCAGAACAATTCAAAAATTCAAAGTCCAAGGACCTAAATGAAACTACACTACATAATCAATTTCAATTGAAAGACAAAATTGAAACAAATCAAAACATATATAATAGCAATAAGGACTATAAAAAACAATCCAAAGTTTAAGAACTGAAATGAAACACCACAAAAATAGCTACGTTGACGTCAACTTATGCACGTAAGAGAGAGAAAAGGGGGAAAATTTCAAACGACCATTAACACGTCTCCGGCCACTGTGTACTCACACGCGCTGCACCAGGGAGAAGAGAACATGGATGAAAATCATTCTAGATGTTAATTGAGTATTTTTGGAAGCTGGAATACACCGCACATGCCGCCCGAAACACGCGTGAACGCGGAAACAGACGATGCATCCGGCGACGCGCCAACAGTATATTGGCGAAAAAAAGAATAAAAAATTGTAAATTATCAGGACACCCCTCCCGGACTGACCTTGGTTTTGTCTTTTTCTAGGGACAAAATGCTTATTTCACTATACAAAGAAATATATATATAAAATAAACTGGTTAACCCGACCAGACCGGACTGAAATTGTGTAATTATCTTCGAACCCTTCAGTCCAGTGGCCTTATTTTGTCTCTTTTTTAGGGACAAATTTGTTATTTCACTGTGTAAAAAAAAATTAATGGACCGAAAGAACCGAACCGAATCGAAAAATAAGTTTTACTATTGCCATCCACAGTGATTTTTGACACCATTTAGCTTATAAGATAATTTGCATGAGTAATTTTTATGCACATGTCCATAAAAATTACTCATGCAAGCATGTAACCGATGAGATTTGAGCCCTAAATCTTAAAGAAGGCATACCTCTTAATCACAAGACATTTACCACTATGCTAACCCCTTAAAGTTAATTTTAAAATGTCTTTTGTTTAGAATAACTATAATGAAGCATGCTATATAATCGTTGTTACTCCGGTTAGGATTATAAAGGACCTGTAATTAAACAATTAATTCATCAAACTAAATACGAGTGATGCAAGGATATTTTTTACCACTAACTAATTTTTACAGGTACTATCATGTCAAATTAGGACAACACACCACCTTCTCCTAAGGGTGAGCTTAAGTCTGAATCTCAACATACTCGTGATAAATGGCCACCAATGGCTAGAGAGGAGAGCTGACGGGAAAGGAGGTTGGGAGGAGTTGCTGAACGTGAGAACAAGGGTTGAGGCCGTGAAGGTCCAATGGGGACGGCAGGGGACCAACGATACAAAGGAGAAGGAGGCGGATGACTGGGAGAGGGTTGCTGCCGGTCTGTGAAGGAGAGGGGGAGACCATGTTGTAGCTAGCTGTGCTGCCGTGGAAGAGGCTGTCGGTGTTGGAGAGGAGACCGTAAGGGTGGTGGCTGTAGCTGCAGCTTGGTGAAGAAATGAAATGGGGAGGGGTGTGTGGCTAGAGGCAGTTGAGTTGAGAAGAAGGAGAGTGAGGAAGAGAGCCCTTGGAGGGAGCCATGGAAAGGAGGGGGAAGAGAGAATGGGGGTTGCAGCTGCCCAAAAGGGGCTGGCGGCTGCAGCCCCTTGAGAGAAAGAGATTTAGGGTTTGTTTCGTTTTTAGGGTTTTTATGTGTATATTTTTTTGCTCTCTTTTTTTGGTTCTAGTCAGCTCTGTTTATAGGGTTTTTTCTAGTCAAAATTTCAAAAGCAGTCTTAAACTTACATGTTTTGTTTAGTTTGGTCCTTGGTTTCAAATTCATGCACTTTAACCCCCAATTAACCATTAGACTCTCAATATCCTTCAATTTTCCCCTTATACCAAAATATTTTTGGATTTTTATCTTTTTGATATTTTTGTGTTTTTTCCGAAACTTTTAAATAAGTGAGTCAAAAATTACGTAGCAACATAGGTGATGATGATTCAAGGTCGAATTCTTTTAAATAAAGAGGGGATGATGAGGACCAACTTAACACCAAGCTTAATCACTCATATGATATATTGGTGATGCCAAGTGAATATATTATAAGAGCAAGGGAAAAAAGACTTAAAAATACATTGAATGGGCTAGTTCATAGCACATGAAGTGAGATGGACCTAGAGGGACAAATGGTGTCTATAGAGTTTAAAGGGTAACCTCTAATTCATCTAATCCAAGTCCAAGACGGGTCCCATTCAAGTTTTGAAAAGGATTGATGTGTTAGGCCCTATGTCAACCTTGATTTGGGCTTATGTTTCCTAATATGGCATAAAGTCCAAGTACAAATTACTTTCTAAAAAAGACAGGATTTTTAGCATTCAAAATAAAAAGTTTTCTTGTCTAGGAAAGGAACCTAAAAGTCAACAGAATTTAAGACCTTATAAATCTTATATATCTTATTTTTATATAGCTTCAACTTAAACTTTTTTTTATTTTAAATTAGTATTTTATATTTTAGAGTTAATAAATATTAACTTGATTTAGATACTTATGGATTTGGGTTTGATTGTAATTGGGTTTTATACAAGTCCACATCCTTAGATATTCTAGGATTTAACTTAGGTTAAAAACACATGTAACCTAAGTTTCATATTATATTATGTTTATGCTTAATGATATTCAGATTACGACTGTAACTTTGTGTGCTTGTGAGGTGAGAATTCTCTCTTTGTTGGTTCTCTAAAATACTGAAAATAATTTATCAAGGTTCAACTGACTTTGTAGTGTCAATCCATACTTCATGTTTGTAAATTGATATTCATTAGGTGGGGGATCGAATCCAATATTGTTGGTGTCTAGGTACAACTTATCTTTGTGTCACTCCTATTAAGCCTAATTTACTTGGTTTTCCGAGAATTGATGTCTTTGCATGTAGGTTGCTTGACCACGTGTTCAAGAGGCTCACATTAGTCTCCCTAAAGTTTGTGGTATTAGTAAAGGCATACTCATAAGATATTGCTTGATGTTATAGAAAGCCTTTTGACAATCTTCATTCAAGATCCGAGGATTATTTTTCCTCAATAACCTATAGATAAGTTCAAGGTTGTCAATACCGTTTCGGTTGACATTTTGTTTTTTCTATTGGTAAGGAACGTTTTGGTTTTGGAGTGTTTTGGTGCAACGTTTCGGGGTTGTACTATTCATATATAATTAATTATATATATATATATGAAAATAAAATAAAATATTAATTTAACAAGAATAATTAAAATTCAAGATAAATTAACTTTAAATCATACAATACCAATTTTTTTACAGCAAAAGTATGTTATTTTTATTTTTAACTACAATAATTTACTTAGATTTTTTTTTTCCGTTGCCGAGTGGATAAGGGACAAGATTATTTAAATGAGAATATTCCTTGATAATATTCCTCTTTTACATGTCTCTCTTTCAAGTTTCAATTTCAACTCTCTCCATTCTTCGCCTCCTCCCCCTTCCATCTTTGTGTCTTTCGTTTCTCTCCTGCCAGCGACAAAGACAATGATGAAGACTGTAGTTGTTAAAGTTGGCGATGGCAACGATGAAAACCCATCAAGTTAAAACACAAAATATTGATCGATTGAGAGAGAGGACTGAGGAAGAGAAGAGTTAGGGATTTGATTTGAGATTTTGATTTTTGAGTGGAATTGATTTGGGAAAAGGAGTTGCTGGGGTGTTATTGTGTCAAG